>JARHVA010003929.1:475000-505000 GCA_037957365.1 Torreya grandis
TATGTATATATATATATATATGTATATATGTATATATGTGTATATGTATATATATATATATATATATATATGTATATGTACATACATATACATATACATATATATATATATGGTATTACATCAAATTATTGAATTATATAGAATATTTTCATCTCTCTCTATATTTTAGAAATAAATATATAACATATTTACAATGGTGAGTAAGCATACATTTAAATTAGTGAGCTCTTTTGGCTACGCACCCATGATTAAATGGCACTCATGCCATCAAAATAACCCAAGGCACGATTTTGACCGTAACTACTTGATTCTCCATGTCATGTTTCTATAAGGACTTATACCTTAGTGGATGGATATAAACAACTATCATCCTAACCAATAGGACTACAACCCTTTTGATATATAAATTATTACTTTATGAATGAACCCATCTTTATTTAACATTCAAAAATCATAAGAAAAAATCATGTCCATTAAATAACTATAATGCATACATATATTTATTTTTTATTAAAAACAATACAAAAATATAAATATTATTTATTCCCTTATTTTCTATCTTAATATGAACTTGTATTTATTAAATTTCTTCATTCATGACATGGTATTCCCTTCTTCAAAGAAGCTAAATCCTTATTTTCACCCCCATGGGGTTGAAGGGGAAAATTACGTCTATTAATGGAGATTTTTAGCATTAAGTTTTATATTCATTATAAATCCTCTTTCTATTCATCATAGAAAATACGAGCTTAATGAAAAGTATATAACCCACTACATTATCATTTCCCCTCTTTTTATTGACCAAGTGATATTCACCCTATGCCCATCCTTTGGGTTTTCTTCATCATGAAAAGAGATAAATTTTTAATATTTCAAGCATACATTTATCTCATAAATATAACTATTTTCCCTTAAAGACATGAAGTTATTATTTATCATTTATGTCCCATTAATAATCTTTAAATTTTGAGTGTATATATATATATATATATATATATATATATATATATATATATATATATATATATATATATATATATATATATATATATACATATATATATATGGTATTACATCGAATTATTGAATTATATAGAATATTTTCAGCTCTCTCTATATTTTATAAAGAAATATATAACATATTTACAATGGTGAGTAAGCATACATTTAAATTAGTGAGCTCATTTGGCTACACACCCATGATTAAAGGGCACCCATGCCATCAAAATAATCCAAGGCATGATTTTGACCTTACCTACTTGATTCTCCATGTCATGTATCTATAAGGACTTATAACTTAGTGGATGGATATAAACAACTATCATCCTCACCAATCGAACTACAACCCTTTTGATATATAATTTATTACTTTACGAATGAACCCATCTTTATTTAACATTAAAAAATCATAAGAAAAGATCATGTCCATTAAATAACTATAATGCATACATATATTTATTTTTTATTAAAAACAAAACAAAAACATAAATATTATTTATTCCCTTATTTTCTATCTTAATATGAACTTGTATTTATTAAATTTCTTCATTCATGACATGGTATTCCCTTATTCAAAGCAGCTAAATCCTTATTTTGACCCCCGTGGGGTCGAAGGGGAGAATTACGTCTATTAATGGAGATTTTTAGCATTAAGTTTTATATTCATTATAAATCCTCTTTCTATTCATCATAGAAAATACAAGCTTAATGAAAAGTATATAACCCACTACATTATCGTTTCCCCTCTTTTTATTGACCAAGTGATATTCACCCTATGCCCATCCTTTGGGTTTTCTTCATCATGAAAAGAGATAAATTTTTAATATTTCAAGCATATATTTATCTCATGAATATAATTATTTTCCCTTAAAGACATGAAATTATTATTTATCATTTATGTCCCATTAATAATCTTTAAATTTTGAGAATACATATACATATATGTATATTTGTGTGTGTGTGTGTACATATATGTATATGTATGTATATGTATATACATATATATACATATACATATACGTATACATATATATATATACACATATACATATACATATATACATGTGTGTGTGTGTGTGTATGTGTGTGTGTGTGTGTGTGTGTGTGTGTGTGTGTGTGTGTATACATATATATACATAAACATATATATATGGTATTACATCAAATTATTGAATTATATAGAATATTTTCATCTCTCTCTATATTTTATAAATAAATATATAACATATTTACAATGGTGAGTAAGCATACATTTAAATTAGTGAGCTCATTTGGCTATGCACCCATGATTAAAGGGCACCCATGCCATCAAAATAACCCAAGGCATGATTTGGACCTTAACTATTTGATCCTCCATGTCATTTATCTATAAGGACTTATACCTTAGTGGATGGATATAAACAAATATCATCCTCACCAATCGGACTACAACCCTTTTGATATATAAGTTATTACTTTACAAATGAACCCATCTTTATTTAACATTCAAAAATCATAAGAAAAGATCTTGTCCATTAAATAACTATAATGCATACATATATTTATTTTTTATTAAAAATAACACAAAAATATAAATATTATTTATTCCCTTATTTTCTATCTTAATATGAACTTGTATTTATTTCAATCCACATAGCATATATACTGCAAGCAACATTTAATTCTGAAAGGAAAATGAGGGAATCTTTAGGAATGAATCATATTCCTGCTTATCAATATATATCTCTTTATAAAGAAGTGGGACTAAACAATAATCATGCATCTATCTCTTTACAAAGAAGTAGGATCAATAGACCTTCAACACAATAATGATTGGCAAGTTAATTATTACATTCCAAATCATTGTAGATCACCTAGGCAAATCAAATTAGATTATCACAACATAGTGACTTTAGATTATAAATTTCTACTATCAAATATCATCTTATATTTAATTAGTCATTAGTTGTATTTTATTTTTGATGTGAAATGAAGAAATATTTAAAATTAGAACATATACCCCTGATTATTGAAATTTTATTTCTTATCATTACATCATAATAAAAATAATAGACTTAGATGATGAGAGGATTTGATGACATGCTTCACCTAACCACCTTCATGGCAAGTGATTTATGACACACACATGTATAGAGTGAACATTGCATCTATGGTAATCATAATATCCATTTATATTGGATGATTTACATTGAAGTCTAATCTTGTCAACCTCTAATAGTGGAGGTAGAGTAATAAGATTACAATCAAGTTAATTTTATATCAATTTATGAGGTTGTTGTGGTAATCTATAGGATTTCCTCCTTGGTTGATCTAATAAAATCATCTTGTTGGAAGGTTGAGATATAACATACATAGTGATATTTGCATCAGGTTTAGTAATTGTTGGTTTAGCTTTGTAAGGTAGTTTGCTTTAAAAATTCACTGTGGAAGTTGAAATATATGCAGATGCATATTTGAGATTGTTTAAAATATTAAGCTTGACTTATCTTTCTCATAATATATAAAAAAAATTCTCAAATGATCTGAATATATTGAAAATAATTTACTCATGCCAAAGTGTAACTAATCTTTTCTTGAAAATATATTGTAATTCATTATTTACCTAGGTGTTAGTCATTTTAGTAAGCATGGTCATGTAATAAAGTACATAATCACTAATAGGCTTAATAGTTCTTTGCTTAAGCTTAGTAATTTATGCATAAGAAAGATTTTCATCAATGTCAATAGTAAAATCTTGAGAAATTGATCTATTAGTGGATTGAATGCTTTAATTGATTGAATAGGTAGGTCATAAAACCAACACAAGGTGTAATATTTTAGGCTTCTTGGAAATAACTTAGTGAGAAACTTGTCATTGAAATCATAATCCAAACATTCCAATAAAAATATCAAATATGTTGTTTTGGATATCCTTTAACTTTTTATAATGTAATTTTAGGAGCTAAAAATCTTTTAGGTAAAGGAAATGTTGTAATCATAGGGGCTAACGGATTATGAAGTAAGGTTTGTGAATCTAATGATTGACTAGCTTTTGTTATATCTTGCTCTAATGATAACACTTTATCATGTAAAATGGAAATGGTTTGTAAGGGATTGTATAGTATACAAGGTCTGTGATGTAAGATATGTATCTATCAAAGGTCTTGTATGAGTCAATTGGTTAGGTATGGGCACATATATTTGCTAGAATCCTTGTGTTGCCCCCAAATCTAAAGGTGTAGATGTAATCATAGTCTATTAGCAATACTTGTGGTAGTGTTTACAATAGTTTAATCAATATTATCGACAAAATTATTTTCTTATTCAAATCTGCTAGCATGATCATGTTTTTTTGGTTCTTATTGACCTACAAATAACAAAGAGTCAATTTCATTTGGGTGGGTATCAAGATATTCACTAAATTATTTCACACCAACAAGATCAAATCTATTATTCTTAGTAAAAATAGATTCATAGGTTGTATCATTTCATATGATCATAATAAACGGTCCATCAAGAGGGTCTATAATAAGCCTTATAGCATCCGGAATATATAACTACTCGTGTTCTCAAGTCATACTTGAATTTATAAAATTTTGCATTAACAGTGTTTGTATTTTAGCATGTGATTTGATTTGTTTTATTATATGAGTGTTAATAATTTTCCTTATTAATGGAAGACAACATGAAATGAAAATTAATAAATCATGAATAAAAAATAACTCTAATATAGCCATAGATTTTTTTCTAATTGAAAAACAAGTAACAAAAAAATTGAAATTTAGATCCTAGAAAAAAATTTGAAAACTATATAAGGAGATTAGTATATTCATCTAAAATATAAGGTCAAAATAAAATGCTTTTAGTGTCAGATATTAGATTTAAGGTCAAAATAAAGTGTTTTCAATGTTAGATATTAAATCTGAGGTCAAAATCAAATTATTTTTGTGTTAGATATTAGATCAAAGGTTAAAAGAAAGTTATTTTAGTGTCAAATATCAAGAATTTATCTAAACCCTAAGACACATTTTTTGAAGCAATGCTTGAATAAATTTTGGTTAACCAATATAGTTTATCATAATGTGGAATTAATTGGTGTATTAACTCTAATTAATATAAAATGATTTAAAAGATAGAAAATGACGTAAAATAACTTTTAATTAGTATAATTAAAGCAAAGTGTTGACATATATAAAACAATATTGAATGGAAGATTACTAATTATGAACAACACAAAATACTTGGTTGTTCATTATTTGTATGTTGATTATGTGAAATTGGAAAGTCACTAGAATTGATCAACAAATCTGATAGTGATTGTGAAATTGAAATTGTGACTATGACTATTTAGGATCAAATACGTTAGGAAGGTGATAAAATAGATTGTCACTATTGTTCTCTACTAGTTGATTATGTCTTCATAAAATTAGGAAATTTTGGGAATAGTCACATATGCCTGCTCAAAACATGCTTGTGTGTGGAAAAATTACTTTTGGATGTGTATGAATGACCCAAAAATAACTTATTGAAAGATGAAACCCTAATAAGGCTTACAATAGTTGAAAAAATATAAATATAAATGGTATAGTGTAATTGTCTAAGGTAACCCCAATCACCCCCACGATGATTTATCCTTGCTTGGATATCCAATAATCAGATGAGGGAAATCAAACCTACATAGTTCTCTCACTTAGAGTGCTTTGTGAGATTGTGATCCTTTTAATACATGTAAACATCCAAAGATGGCTTGAATAATTTATAATGATTTATTTTGACTTGAATATAAAATTATTGGAATCATATTTAGGAATAATAGGGGAGCTTTACTCAGTGTGTAATAGTGTAAGTGTGCCTCAATATTGAAATTGTCAAGTGATAGAATAGGTGACTCAGATATACCTTTATAGCAATCCAAAAAGGGAAAAGCTCACACTACCTATCATAAAAAATACAAAATAAACTATAAGGTAGGGTCTAAATTTAAAATTATCCATTACTAAGGTGAAGGATAGGATCAGGCCATAGGGATCAATATCGATTGGCATTATTGACCCATACTGATCAATCATGTATTGAAGGGTAATGTGTACATTTTAGGATTTGGAATGAACATAAAAATGTTTAAATTGGTTTTGACTGACTAAAAGCATTTATATGGGTGAAAGATATAAAATTAGAAAGGGTTAGGTCCATATATGTACTTAGGATAGAGTGAGGTGGTGAAATAGGTCCAAATTAAGTGCTTAAATCAATAAAAGTAAAGGTGGGCCAAAATTGATAGTATCAAGTACTCATGACTAAATTTTAATTTATATATATAAAGAGAGGGAAAGAAAGAGTTCAACCCATTGAATTCCAACCCAATATTTGTCCCCAAACTAATACCATAGCCTTAACTCAATCACTCAATATTTTGATTAAGCTTAACCAATAAGATTACAATTATGGAAAGGTCACACAAATGAGAAATTAATAAGCAAAAATCAACTAAAGATGAAAATCACAAATATTAACATAAAATAAAATGAACTTTGATGGCACCTTCAAGGGCAACCTAGGTCTTGCAAGGGTGGAGGTATTATAAGGAATTCTAAAGAGGATATGTTGGATGCGTATGTAGGTATAATGGGAACCCAAATGAATCACTTAGTTGAGGCCAAGGATGCCCTATGGGGTATTCATTTAGTGACAAACATCAATGATAATAGGATCATTATCGAGGGAGACTCGATGAACATCTCAAATGCCTTAAAAGGAAAGACTATACCCTCACACACCATTAAGTGCATCATTGATGAGGCTAAGCATCTCCTAAAGAGCGTATCTCATGTTCTTCTCATACACACCTACATGGAAGGAAATAGGGTGGTTGACCTCCTCACCAGCATTAGAGTTGATCCCCACATTTTAACTAACTATTATGATGCAGGCAACATCCCATATAATGTCTTCAATGCCATACGAACTAACGGTACCAATGAAAGTTTAAAAATGATTTATCTACATGTGTATGACCTCATCTCAAAGGGGAGGATCTCAATTAGGCAAACCTACAATTATTCCAAAGAGATGGGTCTTAATTATTTTTATGATCATTTAATAGGGCTTACAAACCATTCATGATCTTTTCAAATTTGCCCCATCTAGAAGCTTCATCCCACTCATTTTGGCTCTGAGCACATAGTATCCATGGGGGTGACATAGATAGGTTGGAACATAATTCCTAAAAGGAGGTCCTTAAATACAAGAAAGTATGGAAGAAGACTAAAAAGGGGGGACTCACAAAATTTATGGAATGGGTTATAAAACATAATGCAGATATTTCCCTTAACTTCATGGTGGCTTGGAATAAGTAGAAAATGACCATCCATAGCATCACTATTAATGTTTGGAATTAATTCATCGATGAAGCAACTAGAATGTCATGTTCAGGCACAAAGGATTTTAAGGATCAGTTGAAAAAACAAGAGTCATTGCAGTGCTTTTTTAGAACAAATAACTTTGTGCAAACAGACAAAAAAAGGATTTCCATGGGTTGATATTCCACATTATTGGCCTGACATTTGCCTTCAAATCATGTGGTACATGGCACTCAAAGTTAAATATACACTTATTTTCTCCCACCATTTTTGCTTTATAATCATTTCATTAGTTATAAAATTAGTCTACCCTACTTTCTACTAGAGTCCCTTGAGAGTACCTCCCTCTGCACCAAGTGAATGACACAAATCCCATCCTTCACCAAGGGTTGATTCTTCTTATAGTTAAACATGGCCAAGATCTATATGATGGTTCCTCCTCTAGGGAGGACTCTTAGGAGGACCCCTTGATGGAGGATCCCACCAACCCTCTAATCGCACCCCCAAAAATAGTTTATCAAAATCCCCTTAATGATCTACCCTTTAAACTATTTATCCCCAAACTGAAACCTATTATATTAGAACTGGGTACCCCTATCAAGATGGCTTGGAAAGGAAAATCCATTGTTATGGATGAGCTCAAAAATAACAAACTACAGCTTGAGAATTTCAACTCGAAGGTTCAGCAAGTAGGGTTGGGTCTAGCCAAACTCATCCAGGATTAGAATTCACTCCATAGGTGGGTTAAAACCATAGTTCAAGATTTCATCCTTTATGCACAACCCACTCAGTCCCTTGAATTTCAATCACCAAAGGTTTTAAAGTCCCCTCCTCAAGGATCCCCCAAGGGGTTCCCCCCTAAGCAATCCCTCATGCAGGCTAAAGGAAAAAATCACCCCAGAATGATCTTCCCCAAAGAAGTGGTTGAAGGCCCTAGGAACTACACTTGGGTAAAAATATCAAAGGAAAATAGATCATTCTAGTGAAGGAAACTATAGGTGTTGAAGACCCTCAGGGGGACTTCCCTCCTAGTTCTATTCTGATTTCTTTATTTGTTTTTGTTATAGTTCTATTACTTTTTATTTTTTGGTTTATCGGCTTGATGATGGCCTATTGATACTCTTATACTGCATTCTGGTGGTTCCAGATCCCTGTAAAACCTGGATTTTACCTTATCAAATAAATAAAATAAAATAAAATGAATAACAAGGTCAATAAATCATTCAAAAACTATATCTTAAACAATATAAATCCAAATTAGATATCTAATCATTTTTCAAGCATGTAATCACATGTTAATAAGAAATAGGCTTGCGTAGATGATGATGGCATTTAACCTCATGGGAGTCGATAACCCCCATGAACATCAACATTGGGATTATATTCCCTCTCTTAGTGCCCTAGTGGAGGTCTCTATGCTACCTAGATATATAAATATGATAGACAATAAGGAACTTAGAGACACAAAGCTCTATTTTTCTCCTTCTAATAGATCTAAATAAATCATAAAAAATGGAAAATATAAAATAATCAAGGAAAATAATAATATGAAATATATAAGATAGTCCAACCACTGTCATAAAATGCAAATATTCAGAGTAAAAAATTTCCACAAAAATAAGATCAACATATCATTGTATAAATCCACATCCTTCCACCAAAATAAAAAGGCATAAAATGCAAAACTCCAAAACAAAGGAAATTAAAATAATAAAATAAGATCATAAGTCCTTAAGTAAATCCAAAACCTTCAATAAAAGGGGAAAATTCTCAAGAAAAATAATAGGAATCACTATCAAAGTGTTGTGATACTTCCCAGTCACCCACATAATCTATTCTCAATTCACTTTGATCAAATATTTTTCTTTTCAATTTTGGCAAACCATTCCACCGATCCCAATTGAATAAATCCATCTCAAGTAGTCTCATCATGTGAAATAGTTAAACAACTGAGCCAACTAAAATCATTGAACAACAACAATATGCTAAACATTTTTTGAATGAACCCCCATCTATTTAACCACTTCTTCAATATGTTGCCTACTTTTTATTATTCTTTCTGGCCATAAATTCTAAGCTAACATTTTGGCGTGTTGGTAGATTTCATTTATTTTTTTAGTCAACTTATTTCAAATTGTTTGCAACGTGATCTCTTTGCGGTTGCTTCGAGTCTTATTTTCCTTTATTTTATCATTTTTGGGATGATTGTATTTTCTTGTCATAATTCATTTACATTTTGATTTTTTCACCATATTTTTTGCGGTGATTTCTTTGTATTATTTTGATTTCACTGTTAGACATTTTACACTGTGGTTACTAGGCATATGGTGGTCTTTTTTTTTAATCATGAGTTGCTTTATTTTTATGACCCTTTTACTTGGTCACGCATTCACCATTTTTAATACAGTTGTAGTCATACATTAGTGTACATAGAGTATGTGCTTATTTTTATTTCATTTTTCATTATCATGTGCTTAAGTGGATGTTTTCCACTTTTAACATAATTTTTCCACTTCCTATTTGAGCCACCCAATCATAAGATGTGAAGTATCCTTGACATCACTATGATTCGTAAAAAAAAATCACACAAAGTGGTTACTATCACCAATCCATTGTTGGGATATATACTCATTGAAAATGTCATTTATAAGTGCTCTCGCTTTTGTTGTGCCAACTTAGATACCATGTGATGGGCATAATTCAAACCCTTATAAATCCATCTCATCAATTTTATATAATACAATTAGAACATGTCTAAAAACTCTTTTTTCTTGCACATAAACTGAATTCATCATGGTACTTCTATGGTAGGAATAAATATAAATAAAATCATGGTAATCAAATGCTTATTGACCATAATCAACATCTCTTTTTGGTGATCCAATATAAAATAATCAAATGTACATGAAACATAACATGACCCTAAGTATGTTAAATAACTTAATTAATGGGTCCATCCCTGATTAATTCTATACCATGGGCCTAAGCAAGGGTTAGACCAGGGAATGAACTACATAGACTTTGTTATCTCTGTGCCTAGAAAGTAAGAACAAGATAAAGATAAAGAGAAAATAACCAATAAAGATAGGTGGGAACTGATCCTTGATGTATCAGATCCTTTTGGTGGTGGTCACTAGGGTAACAAGATGTATGATCCTCTATCACCATCATCTACTTTGGTTACGTAATATCCTTTTGTAATATATTTTGGATGTTTGATGGGATTTATATTCTTTTGTTCTTGATACTCATTTTTTAGTGATAAGTTTATATATAAGGAACTTAACTTTATTTAAATTTTTATGATTTATTAAAAATTTAGTTATTTAAAGTAGGTTGTACTCCTTCCTCAATCCTCAAGTTAAATATAAAGTCTTCTTATGAAATATAATATCATTTCACTTAATTTTAAATAAGATTAATGATTAGCGACTAGTGATGAATTATTTTGTATAATTAATAAAATACACTTTTCAGGAATATCAATGCTACAAATGAAAATTTGTGTTTTATATTTTTTGATAGTGAATAAACTTGAGAATTTTCTCTACTAGGGTTTCACATGGTTAACTTGTCTTCCCTTCTATGCTTTCTTTCCCTCCTTACATACCACTTATGCAAGACTTTCTAGGGGTCCTATGCATTTATTGCACTTGGCGCTCTACCTTGTGGGTGGGCCAGTCCTATATAATGGCTTCCCCACTTTCAATTATAACTAATGTTGTATGAGATGAGAGAAATGACACCTAAGAGAGGTTGGAATTTTGTCCTAAAGGTCTTTGACAAGGTAATCCCTCTGCCCTTCCTTCTTAGCTAGAGGTATGTCGTACTAGTGATGTTATTAAACAAGCATGAAAATGGTATGAATTTTTTTAACTTATTGCTTACTTTGTTGGCCAAGTCTCATCAAAAGAGTCTCTCTAGAGTGAGTTTCACCACCACTGGGAGCCAGCATGTATCCATGTGGTTGGCATTAAAAACCTTACCGAAGGGTTTTTACTACTTTAAACATCTGTCTAAAGCCCAAGCCCTCATTTCTAAATCATGTTTATGGTTTATTTGAACTATGTTCATGATTTTGTCCAAGTGGTCCTATGATTTATAGGTCACAAACCAAGCCTTCCTTTGAGTCCCCATATGGGTTGAGCTTCCCGATTTTCCAGTGCACCTATGGGCCTTTATGGAGAAAATTATCATGCCCATTAGACACATTGTTTGCCATGAGTATCTGAAGTGGTTCTCTTCCCACACCAACAAATGGGTTTACATTTAGGTGGACCTTTCCAAAGACCTGAAGGAATTTATTGATATTAAAGTAGGTGATGCCCACTGGTCACAAAAAGTTATGTACTTTGACTTTCCTAAAATTTGCTTTCACTATCAGGTATCTGACCATCAAATCAAAAATTTCCCCCTTATGAGACATTTAAATCCTTCTTTGGTCATTCTACAACCTGTGAGGCCTAATGTGGTAGATAATGGGGATGGCTTGACCACACTCTAGTCCAAGAAGCCTTAGCCAAATCTAAAACCCTATCTCCTACCACCTCCTCCCTAGGTGTCAATCCTTCTTATGAGATACTTAATCTGCCCCCCCCCATTGATCTAATCCCCCAAACCTAGCAGAGCATTGTTTCAAATAGTTCCCAAGATTCTTTGATCCTTGCCACTTGGATATCCTTAATTAAAGACTCATTATTGATGTAGTCACACAACCCAATCGAAGGTGGTGGAGACTCTCCTTGAGATGACCATGGGGCTAAATGTCGCTCCATTATGCCTAGAGTTTTTTGTATCCCAAACCAACATAATAGTTTCATTATACTAGCATATTTTGAGGATGATCAAGGGGAATTTTTCATGTATGATGTCTCCCACTAGACTATTTATCATGGAACATTCGAAGTCTTAAAAAGTCCTCCAAAAAATACTATGTGCACACCACCTATTAACAAATAGGCTCTCTATATTTTGTTTGTATATAAGAAGTTAAATTTGTGGTTTTATTCTACAAAATTTTATGCATTATATTTGGCATGATGCCACCTAAATTTCCACTCTACATGAAGAAGGATGTGGTGGCACCAACATATTAGTGTCACTTAAGTTTCCCCCCTTCATTGTTGCCATGGAGGAGGGCCCATCACACTGGGTTGTTTGGTTGCTTTTAGACATTGATGGCCATTCTTTTAACATTCTCAACATTTACACCCTTAATGATGGTCCTAAAATATATTTTCTTTGGTGTTCCTTGGTTAACAATATCCCCCTACCATGCAACTCATTTATGGGGATTTTAATATGGTTGAGAGTTCTAAGGGTAAAGTTGGTGCCTTACCTATGTGATGGTGCATTGGATAACATGAAGTGTGGTACTATTTCACTTGAATAAATGGGATCTTATCAACCCTATCCTCTAATGGCACTCAATTAATAACATGTCTTGGTTTACATGGTCTAACTATTGTGTTGGATATCACCATGTGCTAAAAATTCTCGATCATTATATGTTGTTAGAGTAAAATATTTTCTCTTTGTCCAACATTAATGGCCATCTTGTCACTATCAATTTAACTTGGTTCTCTCTGATCATTCTCCTATAGAGTGGAATGGGTAACAAGGCAATACAAGGTGCCACATAATTAGTTCATCCTCAATACTTCTCTTATAAGTCATAATGGCACCATTCATTTGATTTCCCAAACATGGAATTTGGCCACTCACCCTCATTAAGTTGTGAGCTAGATTGAGTGGTAGAATGAGATCATTTTTCACACAACAACTTTCCTTTACTACTATGGGAAATAAGTTGCACATATCAAGAAATGCAGTGAAGATGCTACACTCAAGGAGTTTCAAAGGGTCTCCTCCATCCTTGAGCTCAATATTTTTAACACTACTTTTCATAATCTTGATAGCTCACTCACACACCACATTAAGGTGGAAAAAATCCATACTTCTAAAGGGGTACAATTATGCACTAGGCTACACTAGATCAAGGTTGGTGATAAGGCTTCCAAAGACTTATTCAAATCCCTCAGAGACAAATAGGCATGTGATCATATCAAGGCCATCAAGACATCCCAAGCCAAGTTCATTGCATTTCCTAACATCTCTTTAGCCTTCATGGATCACTACAAATTAGTGTTCCAAACCCAAGAGATTATGATAGAAAGAGTTCAAGTTTTGTATAAATACCTTCATGTAGTTAATTTCAAGGTTAAAATGGCCAACCAATGGCTTTGTGACTCTTCTCTGACCCTCTAAGTACTCACAGAGGCTTTTCAATGCATGAGTAATGACAAAGCTCTGGGCCTCGCTGGATTTCCATGTGAATTTTATAAAACTACATGGGAGTTTGTTGGGCTTAACTTGCTTTAGGTCAAAAAATAAGCCCTTCAAAGCTATTATTTGGGAGATTTGATTAATCAAGGTAATATTAAATTCATACCCAAAGTGGGTAATCCAGAGCTGCTTACTAGTTGGCAAACCATTACCTTATTGAAAGTATCATATAAAATCCTTGCTAAAGCTTTAGCCAATTGGCTCCATTTTATTATTCTTATCAATGTTTGACCTAAGTAAGCTAGTTTCATTAAAGGGAGATATATTTTAGAAAACCTTATTTCCATCTCAAAAGGCATAAAATGGGCTAGAGTTTCTCATCATATAACCATTTTTCTCAAGCTTGACTTTGAAAAAGCCTATGAAAAGATTGAGTTGCCTTTTATTCTGGCCATGTTAAAGGATCTCGATTTTGGCTAGTTCTTCTTTTTGGAAGTCTAAACTTTGATTTCATATGTCTCAACTTGCCCCACCATTGATGGATTCAATTCTGATAGCATTGACCTACAATGATCCATTAAGCAGTGATGTACTCTAGTTATAACCTTATATCTTCTTTCCATGGAAGCTTTAGGATATATCATTCCCTTCAAATTTGAGTAGGGTCTAGTTCATGATATATATTTTCTTGATCATTATTCCTAGATCATTAATGGACACTTTACGGATGATACTTTCCTCATGCGTAAAGAACAAGAGTGAACCTTTTGGGAAGCTATGAAATGTCTTGATATCTTTTGTTTGGCCTTAGGATCTAGTTTGTAGTGGAATAAAACACAATGCTTCAAATAAAGTATGATGCCTATGCCCAAATGGCTTTTCCATTATAATTGGAAATGGATTACATGCAAAGAATAGTTCAAATTTCTTATGATGCCTTTTTCATTTGATAGTTATCCAATTGAGTTGTCACAATATGTCATCAAAAGAGTGGATAATAAGGTTGATTATTGGATTACCAAATCATTATCCTTAGCAAGGAAATTCTAAATTTATACTAGGATTTTGGTGGCCACCCATGTTTGTTATTCCTCTTATTGGGATCCCTCTAAAGTGGCTTATAAATATTTAAGAAAAATCCTTAGGGATTTTCTTTAGTCTAATTCTAAACATGCCAAAGGATTACATCGTGTCACTTGAGATATTTGTTACCTCCCTTAGGATAAAAGAGACATGTGAATTATTGACCTTTATAGGCATAGTGCAAATTTATGTGTTAAATGGATGACTCATACCATTGAAGGTAATGAGGCTTGGAAAACCCAAGACATTGTATCTCTTCTAAGGGGCCTATGGTAATCCCAATTAGAAGAATATAGGTTTCAACTCCCTTCTCATCACTATATCTCTTGTTAAAATTGAAGTCTCTTTTGTGGCCAAAAGCATATGGAAAACCTTCAAAGTTGTCAATACTCAATGAAGTGGATTAGGGATGGGTTTTGTAAAAGTTTATCTTTCAATAATCATATCATCTAGTGGTATCCTATTATGACAAGCACTAGTACTCTGCTAGATGAATTATTAGGAATCAAAGCCCTCAATATATTTTAGAAAGGAATTCTTACCATTCATGATATGATTTATGCTAGGGACTAGATTTCTTGGTATGATTTAAAATATAAATTCTAATTAAATAATATGGACTTACTTTATGTGCTTCGTATTCAATAGCTACTTCCTGATATTATGCTTCATAAGTTTAGTTTTTAGCCTCCCTATGCTTGGTAGAAAGACTGGCATTGGAATTGTGACACCAATTTCAAGAATTATTCTCCAGGCCTTATGTATCAATTCATGAGCCCCTTCTCTCCTACTCTCTACAATCTCAATAGGTGTTGGGGACTTAAATCCTTTCACAAAACTTAGCTTGACAGACTCGAAAAAATTGGCATGCCGAGGTCAAACCTAAGCTCACCAAATTTTGGTGGTGCCTTGTCTACCAAGGCCTCCCACTCGAGGAGTGGCTCTCTCACATCTAGGTTTCTCCACCCAAGTGTCCTACGTACCATCAGAGTAAGTCTTTCAAACACTTATTGCCCACATACCTTGTCTACTTGGAAATGGATCCATAACCTATTCCACTGTTATCACCTTGGGCCATTTTCTTGGTAGTTTTATTTTCTAAGGGACTCAATGATCCAAAACTCAAAATCTTTGGTTGAAAGATAATTCAAGAAATAAGAACAAAACAATTCAAATAATGCTATCTCTGATAAGAGATGTTTTATTGATCAAATTTGCAGACCCAAACATATGCTTATCTCTGAGAAGAGATGTCTGATTTCCATTTTGGGTTACATCTTCATTTATATATGTTTTGAAGGTGTGGGAAGGATGTGGAAGGTCAAAAATCTTGAAGGAGATGAATTGGTTTGACTTCCACGATTTAGAACAATACAAAATTTGAGGAATTACTATTTTTAGTAACTTACTATTTTTAGACTACATTACTAAATTTGAAATTTGGGACACTTCCATTAGGTTTTATGGGGTCAAACTTCATAGATAAAATCTCAATTCCATATCATGATATTCCCCTCATTATTAGCTTTCCAACGGTTCAAACGACGAGTCAATTGGAGCTATGGTGCAAAATTTATGGCTCCCAGAAGTTTCAAATTCATTTGGGTTGGACCCATCACCCGAATTGTTTTCTGAATCATTCCTCCCTCCTTGAGAAGCAATGGTCCCCATTGCATCAAGATTTGTCATCAAGTGTGGTAGTGGTACTTTTATTTGATTCCTGATGCATACTTGGAAGGGATTGTGATTTATGGAACTATAAAGGGCCCGATTATTCACCATTTTGGTCTGACCATCAGTCTGTGGATGGAAGGCCATGAACTTCCTCAGCTCGGAATTTATTTGCTTATGTTGTTATGTTTTTTGTGTAGTCAGAGCTATAACATCAGCCCTTTTGGATTCCTGTGGCTTGATCACTATGAAAACAAATTTCTTGGCACTAATCAGAGAGACAGATGTAGAAGGTGGTACTTCTAGTACCCTGTAGCACCATGTTCCAAGAGTGAGAGTGATCATTCTAGTTCTTGATTCATATATACCATGTCGATCAGACATGAATGGCTGACCAAAGAGTACATCACAAACATCTAGATTGACCACATCACATAAGACCTCATCTTGGAAAGGTTGTATTGCATATGAGAGAAGACATTGGTGGGTGACATGGAGGTTTCTCCTTGGACTCAACCATCCAATACTATATGGTTTTGGGTGAGGCTTCATGGGCATATTTAGGCTTTTCAAAACATTAACAGAGATTAAATTCTTTTGACTTCCACTATCAAGAATGAAATGCAGAGGCTTACCTTTCACCCATAACTTAGAGTGAAACAACCTTTCCTTGTCATCTAGCATCTCGTCGTGTGTCTGTGATGAAACAATAATGGCTTCAGGATCAGCATCTATAATTTCTTCTTTAACCTCTTTGACTACAGGATTTGTATGAGGTAGAGCAGTAGATGTTGAGGATTGTGACTCAGAAAGCAGTGATTTGATAGCTTGACATTCTTCTTTGGAGTGAGTTCCAGATTTGTGATAATCACACCACTTCCCAATCTTTCATTCCTTTTGCTTCCAATTTTGGCCTTGTGTTTGACCTTCTTTTTCACTTTTCCATTTTGACGACTGATTCTTTATATTCATTCTTCCATGCTTCTACTCAATCTTCACTGTGAACTTGTATGCCTCACCAATGGTTTCCAAATTGAAGAGTTCTATTTCTCCCCGTATGTACCATTGTAGTCCACCACGATATTTGAGAACCTTGTGTTTCTCACTTTCTTGGATGCCCAATCTCGCAGATAGAGAATGAAAAATGTCAGTGTAATCTTGAATAGATTGTTCCTTACCTTGGCGAAGTTGTTGCCACTCTATATATAGATCATTATATGCTTCAATGGGGTAGTATTATTCCTTTATAGCATCTATACAATCATCCCATGTAGGTTCCATCTCAAGGCCAATATCATCTACACTGAATCTCTTTTTGTACACTTCTCACCAATTTTTGATAGGCAATGATGCTTTTAGAAGAGCAAAAGTAATCTTCTCTTTATCGGTGAATTTATTTACAAAAAAATAAGATGACAATTGATCCAACCAATTTTCTAATGCATCAGCATTGATTTTTCCTTCAAATGTAGGGATATCAAAATTCACCTGAACCTTGAAGGGTGTTGGGGCACTAAAAGGATGTGCAGGTGCGGATGAGGAGCCCGAATTTGCCATCAAGATTTGCTGGAGAATTTGAGTGAATTGTTGTAGCATTTGTGCCTGTTGCTGATGGAGGGCTTCATTCACCATTTCCTTGAAAGGATCGGATGCCTCGGTGTTGTCCGCCATTTGAAGTCATTTGGAGTGAATAGGTGGATATTTTGTTGGTTTTATTTTCCACCCAAGCTTCCGATAATCTGACCTCATCCTCGGGATCATACACTCTAAAGACAAACCGCTCTGATACCATTGATCCAAACCTCAAAAGCTTTTGTTTAAAGATAATTTAGGAAACAAGAACATAACAATTAAAATAATGTTATCTCTGATAAGAGATGTTTTATTGATCAAATTTGCAGACCCAAACATATGCTTATCTCTGAGAAGAGATGTCTGATTTCCATTTCGGGTTACATATTCATTTATACATGTTTTGAAGGTGTGGGGAGGATGTGGAAGGTCACCAATCTTGAGGGATATGAATTGGTTCGACTTCCACGATTTACAACAATACAAAATTTGAGGAATTACTATTTTTAGTAACTTACTATTTTTAGACTGCACTATTAAAATTAAAATTTGGGACACTTTCGTTGGGTTTTAGGGGTTCAAAATTCATTTAGCAAAGGCTACATGCCATCTCACGATGTTCCCCTCATTATTAGCTTTCCAACGGTTCAAATGGCGAGTCAATTGGAGCTATAGTGCAAAAGTTACGGCTCTCGGAGGTTTCGTCATCATTTGGGGTGGACCCATCACCTGAATTGTCATCTGAATTGTTGTCCATATCACTCAACCAACTCGGAAATTCTATTATTTTTTTTGCTAATTTTTTTTTAGAGCCATCATTTTTTTCCAATTATGGAAGGCTAGAAATAATGTTATTTTCAAAAATGATGCTTGCTCTTGTGAATGCATATTTAACGATAAGGTCTATGTTATATCTTCACCCTGTATGCAAATTTAAGTCCAAACAGATAAGGTTGCGAAAGAGATTTGCTTCTTTCAAAAACTATTGGATCACTAGGGGAACACCCCTTGCACTATCAATCATGTGCCACTAGATGGGTTGCCTCAATGGCCACTGTCACCACCTCCCAAAAGGTGTAGAATTTGTTCATGCAGCCATGACTACTTCTCCCCTCACTTTCATCTAAGAGGGTGGGATTCACCACCGTTGTATGGCAAATTTGACACAACTCCCTCTTGCAGAGTCTTTTATGCATGCACTAGTTCTTATATGTACCCTGTTGATGGTTGGACTATTGATATGACCATAGATCCCCTAGATAATTGGGTGACACTAGATCTTCCTTTCGTATAACCTTCTGCTTGAGTGACTATGCCTCCTAAAGATGATCCTCTGCCCCTTCTCTCATTTACCAATGTGTGTGCTTAATATTAATGTTTTGAGTCTCGTATTTAATCCAACTTTATTTTTTGCTCTTACTTATATTTTAAGTAAAATCTTTTTCTTCCATCATAAAATATAAACGTTGAATACCAACCAACTACCTTATTATATAACTTTTGTGTATTATTTTTTTAATATATAATACCATAAAACATTCAAATACATTTCAATTTAAAAATTAAAATTAAAAAAATTAACCAAAAAAAATTAAAAAAATAAAATGAAATAAAATTCAAATAATTTTTTTTAGGTCACATGTATCTAATAAATCTAAGTTGATTTTATGTTGAACCTTTAGGGCTTAAATGTGACATAAACATGTAAAAGGTATTTGTAAAGAGAAACACTACAATACATGTGGCATCCATTATGGGCTCAAAGGAATAACATGACAATCATATAGTCCTCCAACCGTCAATTATTGTTGTAGGGATTTAATATAACAATCAATCATTCTACATCATATATAAATCATAAAACTATGTTAAAATATATCATTGGTGAATGGTTCATCCAAGTGTCTTCTTTATGGACCTGTCATATCATTAGCCACCTAAGCTTAGTACACAACGTCTAAGGGATAAAAATAATTATTAAAAAAATGTGAATATTTTTTATTTTTTTTAAATAATTTATTATATATTATATTAATTAATGAAATATGTTTATGATTTTTATTTTTGAAAAAAAAGAGTTTTAATTTATATTGTGTATTTAATATATTACATTTTTTAATTGATTTTTTTATACGGATTATGTGTAAAGAATGTTTCTTCAGTTTAATGTTAAGTATTGAAGGATATCTATTCCATCAAATTTATTTGGTGTATGATCTCGGCCTCATTTTTTTTAGTATCTTGTAAAATTTATACATTAATAAATAACTAAACAACACCTTTTACACCATCATCTTTACCGTCAAGCTACAACCCACTTAATTTTTAAAAAAAACTTCAAATAATTAAATGAATATCAAATTTAAATTTATAATTATAATTAAAAAATTAAATAAATATCAATTTTACAATCAAATATTAATTATTAATATCTTATAAACAATACAATCTACTCCTACCGCCTTTAATTGATATTAACACATTATTACAACAAAACCACCCATCATATACATTACAACTCCTACCAAAATATAATCTTAGTGATGTGTCACCTCTCCCAGGGACATTATTGTCAATCATTCTATCCTTGAGTATCACATTCTGCAACCTAACACTAACATGACCCTCAAAGTAAAATTTATTTAAAGTAAAATGTATTTAAACTCATAAGGGATGTATTATTAGAGAAAGGTTATTTATTATTTTTGTAATACGTTCTTTAATAATTATACAAACTTGTTATTTGTGGGACCAAGATAATGATTTGTAGGACACCCCACGTTACTTGGGACAAAGAGCATGTCGCTACGAATTGAATATTGTTTAAATCAAATATTTGCCTTTAAAGTTTATACATATTACAGATTTTGCATAAGTAAATATTAAAATCATAACTATAGTAATTGAGTTAAAAAATATGTAACATCATTAGGGTTAGGAGTTAGTAGGACGATAAAGGAGTTAAAAGATGAACTTTGGTAACAATTATAAGTTGGAATGATGATTGAGTGGAAACGATACAAGATGAAAATTTTGAATGAAATATCGGGTACATTAATTTTGAGTTAAGAAATATTTATAGATTTTTTATTGTTCTATTTGTAGATATGTGATAGGTGAATATAGAAATTCGAGATTAGAACCTCCAAATTTAGGTAAGCAAACTTTTCTTGGTTTTAATTTTTGGGTGGACAAATTTGTTGAGAAAAAATCAATAATTGTCTTTGTTAAGACCCAGATATTGAAGGCCATTATGGAGGAAGGGGTTTTTTCTCTACAAATCTCAGAGATAATAATTGAGCATTCCTAAGTCAGAGTGTCAAATGCCTTAATTGGGAAGTTTTAGGGAAGAAGACTCAATATAGACACCTTCAAAAATTGGGCCAACAGAAAATGGAAGCCTAAAGGACATGTTGAGATCTTAAACCCAATAAAGGCTTATTTCTTATTTCTTTCCCCAATCAAGAAGATTGTTCAAATGCTTTGTTATGATGTCCTGGATCCTAAGCAAACCCTACCTATCCTTAAAAAAGTGGAAACTAGACATAGGTCTTGATAAGGAAAACTTTGGTCAACACTCCATCTAGGTCAAACTCTAGGGTTTTTTGTTGTAATTTTGGGAAAAAGAGGTTTTTAAGGGCATTACTATCTCTTTTGGTCAATTTATCACCTTCAATCCAATCACTAAGTCTAGAAGAAGACTGGTGTTTCCTAAATTTTGTGTCAACATTTTTCTAGACAAGGAGCTCCCATCCTCTTTCAAGTCAGTGTCCAAATACAAAGAACATTCTCAAATGATAGAATATGAAAGCACATTTTGTTCTATGTGTCAAATATTAGGACATGACTCTAAATTATGTCCTATTAAAAGGTAATGAAAAATTATATTGAGGAAAAAAGAGGATAGCCCCTCTACCTAGGATCAATACCAAGAGGAAGATCCTAGTGTTTTAACAATACAAGAAGATAAGGAAGACATCAAATTTCAAAAGGATCGTGTACAGAGTAGATCTTCCCCATCTAAGGAAGACTATGGAGTTTGCACAAGTCCATGTGATCCAAGGCCAATTACATTGGATTACTTAGGGGACCCGACTATTACAGTCTTTGGAAAAGAGCTACAGGCAAGAGTTATTTTTAAAAACTAGAACGAAAAAGAAGATAGAGTTAAAGTTAATCTTTAAGTCTTAGAAGAATGATAGATCAATCGAAAAGAGGCTAAAATGACAGAGGAGTGGAAAGATAAAAAAATATATTGAGGTTGGAGAGTTTGGAGACATGGAAGACCATGATCAAGATCATCATTAGGAGAATGAAAGTATCTTGGAGGATACAGTGACAAAGAAGGAAGGAGAGGCTATAGATCTTGAGGATGGAGAGATTTGAGACATGGAATATCAAGGTCAAGATCAACATCAGGGAGAAGAGAAAAAATTGATCCTCTAACTCCAAGGACATAAACCAAAACTCAAGCTCAAACTACTGAGATAAATGTAAGGAATCTGAGGGTTCTTACTTTTTGGGAGGGATCTAAGTATAAGAAGCATGTTAGAAAGGAGTTGGAGGGCTCGAAGATAGATGTTATCCAAGAGGGTAGAGAGGAAGAAAGCGAATGGAATTAGTATCAAACAAAAGAACCAAATCCAAAAGAATGGTTCAATGAAGTTTTGAGTAACAAGGAGTACAAAATTGAAGGAGATTGTTAGATTTAGATCCAAATACTCAAATAAATATTACTATTGAGCATTTGTTGTTAGTCAGAAGTGAATTGTTGATATGTTGAGTGTTATTTGGTTTTGTGGTTTATTAGCCCTGGTCTTTAGTTATGTTTGTGTTAATCTCAAGTGATTCTATCTTTTGTGCAAGGTTTTGGGTCCTTTCAAAACCCTTTTTTACGTGTGATGTTTCTTTACAACAGTTTCTTTATATGTTGTTGATCAATAATGTTTGGTTTGTTTTTTATGCTTTGGTTGTATTTAGTCTCTTATTTTATGGCAAGTCTTGTTGGTGTCTATCTTATGTTTGTTCCTTGTTCAAGGGAAAGGACCCTTTCAAAATATTTTTTTTACCTTTATATATATATATATATATATATATATATATATATAGGGTTAATATTTATAGGTTTTCCTATAATTTTATTCTTAGTGTATAAGTTTATGTTTTTATATTAATAATTATTTTAAGGTTAGTTTTAAGATTAAGTTAAAATTCTATGCAAAGATATCTATATGGCCTACAATTTGAGCCATATTATTATTGGTAAAAAACCTCATAACTATTTTTTTTGACATTTTTAATATATAAAATAAAGAAATTTATATTACAAAGTTATAAATATTATATACATATATAATGAATGGGATATAATTCAAACCATTTTTCATAGTATATACTTTTAAGTATAGTACTATGGAGAATTGGACATATATCCCAACCCTTATGCACTAACAAGTTTATGATATAGAAAATCATGTCGAAGTTATTGCATTTTAGTAAATGAGAAGAAAGCTACATACGTGGGAGATGAAAATGGGTTAAAAAGACTTTTTTAAAGAGAGAGTATAAATGAAAAGTCAAAAATAATTGTTTAAATTTGTTGTTTGTCATATCTACTAATGATTATCAATAGTGTTTATATATTAAGTTTGTTTTGATTTTGATTATTATTTTTAAGTATTTGTAATTATTATTGAGAAAATAATTTCAACATTTACACAATTATATCTAAAAGTTTTCTACAAGTTAATTCTATATAATAAATAAAATATAAAAAATTAATTATAAAAATTAACATATTGTTATAGATATCCTATAAAATAAGACAATAGGAATGGAAAAACCATATGTAAAAGAGAAAAGGAAAATTAAAATAAAATTATAAACATAAAAATTTATTTAATAATCATCTTACCAAAAATAGATGCAAAGTAGGAAGAAGAAAAATGTATCATTCCAAGGATTATTTACAGACGTATATTCCCTAGATCTAGTGTCATCTTAGACCTCTTAAAACTAATGTTAAATTAAGGAATATTAAGAGGGAAGAATATATGTACATATTAATTTCTCTACAATTATTATGTCTTTCAGTTTACCAAGCATACAATACTTGTTCTTTAGTTAATCTTTAAAATATCTACAACATCAAAAATCACCACGAAGGGTCCGTTTCAAATTTTGACAATTGATAAATTCATCCTCTTAAGTAAAGACTATAGTCACACCATTATGTTAGGATAATTCGTGCAATATGTAAGCCACATTATGGTCATATAGGAGGTTACAAGTTACAACTATTAAATTAAGTGTCCTATTTGGATATGTGCTGAAAATGTATAAAATAAATTACTATACCAATTTATAATTTGAATTATACTTGGAAATATGAAAGTATAAATTTAATATATTCTTACAGGTTGTTGATCTTGAATTTTAGTTAAGTATATTAGCACATAAGTAATAATGTGTTCAAAGAAACATAATTTTAGGAGGTGCCTTATGAATAAATATACAACATCCACCAATATGCATACAAAGAAAAACATGCGATAATTATATAGAAGAGGTGTTTGTGAACATATTAACACAAGGATTATTTCGAAAGGATTTTGACCAAGGTCTAGTGGCACATTTTATATGGGAGACATGTCTAATAAATTAAAACAAAGGCTCTAGGTATTCCAAGAGCATAAATGATGAAGACTTAACTAGTTGTAATCTCTTCATGTGAAAGTGTAAGGATAAGGATTTACAGAACATAAAGGCATACAAAGAGGAAGGTTGGTTAGTGAAAATCGTAGACAAGCGAATATTAGGAATTCAATTATAAAAACCATGAAACATGAGAATAGAAAGAGCAATTGCCAAGGAGTGGAGCTACACTTCTCATCAAGCACTGCTATAATTAGAATTTATTGAGTAAATATAGATTATGAGCTAGATTTTACATCAAGGTACATCTTAAGTCTATAAATAAACAACTTGTATATTATAATGAG
This sequence comes from Torreya grandis, assembly GCA_037957365.1. Lineage (NCBI taxonomy): Eukaryota > Viridiplantae > Streptophyta > Pinopsida > Cupressales > Taxaceae > Torreya > Torreya grandis. The sequence goes on from JARHVA010003929.1 coordinate 499,950, forward strand.
TTGTTGGGTAATTGGTATAAATCATTTTATTTTGTCATTACTTTCAAGTGTTAATACTAACTTAGTATTGAGTTGCCATTGTTGAAGCCAAATTATGTTGTTATTTATCCTGATGACATATATGAAAACCATTCATAATATATGGGAATTATTATGAATAAGTATACAACATGCACCCATATGTATACAAGGAAATACATGTGATAATTATATAGAAGAGGTGTTTGCATACATACTAACACAAGGGTTGTTTCCAAAGGATTTTGACCAAGTCTAGTGGCACACTTTAGATGGGAAACATTCCTAATAAATTAAAACAAAGGCTCTAGGTATTCCAAGAGCAATATAAATTTTGAATAAGTATAGAACATGCACCAATATGTATACAAGGAAAAACATGTGATAACTATATAAAAGAGGTGTTTGCATACATACTAACACAAGGATTAAGTTGAGAGGATTTTGACCAAGTCTAGTGGCACATTTTAGATGGGAAACATGCCTAATAAATTAAAACAAAGGCTCTAGGTATTCCAAGAGCATAAATGGTGAAGACTTGACTAGTTGTAAGCTCTTCATGCAAAAGTGTAAGGATAAGAATTTACAAAACATAAAGGCATACAAAGAGGAATGTTGGTTAGCAAAAATCCTAGAAGAGCAAATATTAGGAGTTCAATTGTAAAAACCATGAAGCATGAGAATAGAAAGAGCAATTGGTAAGGAGTGGAGCTACACTTCTCATCAAGCACTGATATAATTAGAATTTGTTGAGTATATATAGAATATGAGCTAGATTTTACATCAAGGCACATCTTAATTCTATTAAAAAATAACTTGTATATTATAATGAGTTGTTGAGTAATTGGTATTAATCATTTTATTTTGTCATTACTTTCAAGTGTTACTAACTTAGTATTAAGTTGCTATTGTTGGAGTTGAATTATGTGGCTATATATCTTGACAATGTATATGCAAACCATTCATAATATATGGGAATTATTATGAATATATGAGTTACCTATTATTTGGATTACAATACTTCTTGAAGGTCAATTTGTACCATCAATTAAGTCATTTAAGAGTTATTTTTATTTTTCTATTTAGTTTTCTACTTGTAACACTAAACTGGTGAAAAAGTGGTTCTAATATTAGCACCATATTTGTGCCACTAGGAAAAATATAAGCATTAAAAAGGTGATTTTCTTACATGCATAATATAAAATTAAGGCATGTCACAATCTCATTCTACCCTTGGTATGACAGTTTGGAATTTCAGTGGAAAAAAAGACTTCTAAAATTCACAAGGAAAAATAACAAGTTAATCTTTGGGGTAATAAAGTGAGGATTTTTTTTCACATGATTTTTTTAACAACACATTTTTATTTTTTTCAAAGCTTAAAAATTTGTACAACTAAATAGAGATATAATTTTTGTGTAAACTAGACATTATTTAAACAATTGGTACTCTTTCTTATAAATAGTATGTCATTGTAAAGTAGGTATATGCCATCCCATGTACATATCTCTTCTTTTGTATTGAGGTCTAATTCACAAAAATAAAGCATATGTACCTAAAACATATGAATTTTTATGTAACCCTAATATTGCATAGAAAATTCTATTTTGTATTAATAGTTATTAAATTTTTTTTATGGTCATAACAAATATAATTAATATTAATTTTTCCCCATTTTATGTATAGGGAGAGTCCTTACAACCTTTTCCTTGCAATAAAGTTTAAAATAAAAGAAGCCAAATAGGAGGACCTATCAGTAGAACAAATATTCCATTAGACATTAGTTTATTTGAGGTAAATAATATTTTTTATGTTATTTTCAAATGATTCCATTATAATATTGATGTGTATGGATATTGTACTAATACTAAATTAATATGTAGGTAACTGATACTGAATATTTAGATAATGACTCTAATATTCAACTTCAGTCTTAGCCAATAGAAAAGGTAAAGTACATATTCCTTATATGAAATCCTGAAGATGAAATGCATTGTAATAACATTGTGAGGAGTAATAAAGCTCTTCTTAAAACAAATTATTCAGAAGAAATGTTGGACTATTGTAAAAAATAGATACTCTTTCATTGAGATTTCGCTAAAGATGTTTCGAACATAGAAGAGTGTGTTTGACTTCAAAATATGGTAGATCATTTATTTTACAATGATCATGCTCATTATGATGATGATGTGGAGGATTTATCTTGTGATGTTTATATGGAGATCAAATTAATATGGAGAGTAATCTTGAGGAAATTGAACAACACAACTTTGTTTTTGATAATTTCTCAAATTCCTTTATTTCATAGTCCAAAACACCAATTTAGTTTCTTTATTGATTTTGATGGACTTGAAAGCAAGGTTTGATTGGTCAAAAAATAATGTTAGTGATTCATTGAGGTTAGATGACAATTTCATAACTATATATATTCTATTTATCTTATATTATGTAAGACTTGATTTTTCTTTTTTTTTTTTTTTTTTTTTAATTACATCCTACTAAAAACTAGATTGTTTCCTAAAAATAACCCATTTACCTCCTCATATTAGGAGGCACAACATATATGATCAAATTTATGGGTTCTCTATCCTGAGTATGATGCATGAAAAAATGATTACATTATATTTAAGAAGGAATACGAGTATGATTGAGTTGTCCCAAATGTGGGGAATCACAATATTAACAAGGAGTTAGAGATGATACCATTCCAAATAAGTAATTTCAATATTTTCTAATAATTCCTAGACTCAAGAATATTTTTCATTGCAAGTTGCTTGTAAAGCTAATTTCATGGCATTACAAGAATAGAAGCAATAGTGTAGTTTGGCATGTTCCTTCAGATTCCAATGCAATGAGGCAAATTGAGAAGTTATGGGCTAAAAAAAATAGAGCTTGGTTATGTAAAGGATAATGTTAACCCCTTTTCCAATATGTCAACTAGCTACTCCATTTTTCCATTAGTATTTATAAATTATAAATATTCCTCTATGGTTGATTATTCATAAGGAGCATTTAATGTTGTCAAAATAAGTGTTCGGTAAGCCTAAAGTAAAAAATATGGATGTATACCTTGAACCTATAATTAATGAGTTAAAAGCATTATGGAATGGCATTACAATGCATGACCTTTCAAAATTGATCTGTCTAAGGTAGATCACCTATTCTAGTATTTTATGTTAGACTATTCATGATTTTTATATGATGGTTTTTTATTTAGGTATTTATTATATGTTAAATTTTGAAATAAAAATAAATCACATGTATTTATGTTTCTCTGCATTATATATTAAGTCTGTAAATTTTTCCACATGTAGGTCTTTCAATAAAATAAAAGTATGTATGTTCAAGTTGTAGTGATCAATCACCTGAATGGTCATCCAAACATCTAAAAAAAGTTTTATATGAAAGACATCAAAGGTTATTTCCTATGGACTTTGAATATCATGTTAATAAACATAAGTTTGATGGAAAACATGATACTAGACAATCTCTAGAGATTATGTCAATTAAGGATTGATATGTCAATTGAGGATTGATACAAAATCTTCACACAAGCATGCATAAGATTAAATGTTTTTATTCCTAAATATTAGTGGATAAATTGGTTATGGTTGCCAAAAATTAGTGAAAAGTTTTAAATACCAACAAGAATGAAGAAAAATTATATTTTCTATGATTGGGAGAATCTATTAATTTGGCATATTTTGGATTCAAGTTCAAGAGAAAATCTAAAATTTTATGGGACAAAGGAATGTCTTATAAAAGTGATCCATATACATTAATGAAAGAAAAATTAAATTTGGTGAATCAAAAATTATGAGACAATTGCACACCAAATGGCTATGGGTCCTCCATGAAGCATGCATTCACCATTGATGGGCACATCATAGGACTCAAAACACATGAACATAATAAAATTTTGAAGGTAATTCACATTCTTTTAGTCTTAAATTAGTGATGTAATTTATAAAATTCACATTTAATTTTATTTATTTATACAATATATATATGTACATTGGCATTAAGGGGGGCATATTTTAATCTTTTATCCTAGCCTATTAAACCTTAAATTGTTTGAGGTGATATGATTTTTATTTTCAATTACTACTAAACTAATTGTATGAGAAACATTAGATTAATTTGCATGACTAACATTATTTTATAAAATAGGTGGCTATCTTAAAAATATATATTTGAGGCAATGATTGAACATGAGAAATAAAATATTTCAAATTGCAAAGGAACAACCTACCTCCTTCATGGATTCTCAAATCCATCTATTAGTGATTGAGTCAATAATCTTAAAATGGAAAGTGTAGTTAACGTTTGATGTATGTTTTGGTTAGAGAGAGACATAAAGAACTTAGAGTGGGTTTTAAATCAATTAACATGTCTAGAGGTATCTATGGTGGAATGATAAATTATTAAAGAAATGTTTTTCTACATGTAAAAATATATTAGATATTAATTTCCATATATTTTATGTATTTGTAATGTTGACCATGTAAATAAAAAATTGGAGGAAAACTTTCTTGGAAAAGGAAAAATCATGAAAATTAGTGTGTATTCAAATTCATAACAAACATATATTATGTATGATTAGTCATGTGTGTTTGTAACAATTAATTTAATTATTTACATGTTTGATTATTGTTTATTGTTGAGAAATATGCCACATATAAATTCATACTCTTCAATAATTCATAAATGGTTTGATGGATTGAAAAATATGAAGAGAAGACTATCCATGAGAGTTGAAGGCTTAACTTGAGACAATGGAATCCACACAAATAAACCCCACATGAGTTATATATACCATTACCAAACCAACCTACTCTTTAATGGATGAGTTCACATTTATATAATATTCATACTATCAATCCAAGGACATTCACACAAGAAGCTTTAAACATAGTGTGAGGATGTAAAGTTCATTTTTTTATAATTCTATAAATATATATTTTAAAATGATATGACATAATGAAGGTGGGTAAGAATTCTATAATGTGGTTAGATGGAAAATATTTTTGCATGG